>CM055120.1:218669519-218672019 GCA_029206835.1 Rana muscosa | reverse complement strand
GAGACAGCGAGAGAGAGACAGCGACAGCGAGAGAGAGAGACAGCGAGAGAGAGAGACAGCGAGAGAGCGAGACAGCGAGAGAGCGAGAGAGCGAGAGAGCGAGAGAGCGAGAGAGAGACAGCGAGAGAGCGAGAGAGAGACAGCGAGAGAGCGAGAGAGAGACAGCGAGAGAGCGAGAGAGAGACAGCGAGAGAGCGAGAGAGAGACAGCGAGAGAGCGAGAGAGAGACAGCGAGAGAGCGAGAGAGAGAGAGACAGCGAGAGAGCGAGAGAGAGACAGCGAGAGAGCGAGAGAGAGACAGTGAGAGAGCGAGAGAGAGACAGCGAGAGAGCGAGAGAGAGACAGTGAGAGAGAGCAAGCGAGAGAGAGCCAGCGAGAGAGAGAGCGACAGCGAGCGACAGCGAGAGAGAGAGCGAGAGAGAGCGACAGCGAGCGACAGCGACAGCGAGCGACAGAGACAGCGAGAGAGAGAGAGACAGCGAGAGAGAGACAGCGAGAGAGAGACAGCGAGAGCGCGAGAGAGCGAGAGCGAGCGCGCAAGAGAGAGAGCGAGAGCGACAGACAGCGAGAGAGAGACAGCGAAACACAGCGAGAGAGAGAGACAGCGAGAGACAGCGAGAGAGACAGAGAGACAGCGAGAGAGAGAGACAGCGAGAGAGAGAGACAGCGAGAGAGAGAGACAGCGAGAGAGACATACAGAGAGACATACAGAGAGACATACAGAGAGAGACAGCGAGAGAGAGACAGCGAGCGAGAGACAGCGAGAGAGAGACAGAGACACAGACAGAGAGAGAGAGCGCAAGAGACAGAGAGACATCGAGAGAGAGCGAGAGAGAGACAGCGAGAGAGAGACAGCGAGACAGCGAGAGAGAGAGCAAGCGAGAGAGAGAGCCAGCGAGAGAGAGAGCCAGCGAGAGAGAGAGCGACAGCGAGCGACAGCGAGAGAGAGAGAGAGAGCGAGACAGCGAGAGAGAGAGACAGCGAGACAGCGAGAGAGAGAGACAGCGAGAGAGAGAGACAGCGAGAGAGAGAGACAGCGAGAGAGAGAGACAGCGAGAGAGAGACAGCGAAAGAGAGAAAGACAGCGAGAGAGAGACAGCGAGAGCGAGAGAGCGCGAGAGAGAGAGAGAGCGCGAGAGCGAGAGAGCGCGAGAGAGCGCGAGAGCGAGAGAGCGCGAGAGCGAGAGAGCGCGAGAGAGAGAGCGCGAGAGAGAGAGCGCGAGAGAGAGAGCGCGAGAGAGAGAGCGCGAGAGAGAGAGCGCGAGAGAGAGAGCGCGAGAGAGAGACATCGAGAGAGAGAGCGCGAGAGAGAGCGCGAGAGAGAGACAGCGAGAGAGAGAGAGACAGCGAGAGACAGCGAGAGACACAGCGAGAGAGACAGCGAGAGACAGCGAGAGACAGCGAGAGAGACAGAGAGACAGCGAGAGAGAGACAGCGAGAGAGAGACAGCGAGAGAGAGACAGCGAGAGAGAGAGACAGCGAGAGAGAGAGACAGCGAGAGAGAGAGACAGCGAGAGAGAGAGAGACAGCGAGAGACATACAGAGAGACATACAGAGAGAGACAGCGAGAGAGACACAGACAGACACAGACAGAGAGAGAGAGAGAGCGCAAGAGACAGAGAGACATCGAGAACGCGAGAGAGAGAGTGCGAGAGAGACAGCGAGAGAGAGACAGCGAGAGCGAGAGAGAGACAGCGAGAGAGAGAGACAGCGAGAGAGAGAGACAGCGAGAGAGAGAGACAGCGAGAGAGAGAGACAGCGAGAGAGAGAGACAGCGAGAGAGAGACAGCGAGAGAGAGACAGCGAGAGAGAGACAGCGCGAGAGAGAGACAGCGCGAGAGAGAGACAGCGCGAGAGAGAGAGAGACAGCGCGAGAGAGAGAGACAGCGCGAGAGAGAGAGACAGCGAGAGAGAGAGAGACAGCGAGAGAGAGAGAGACAGCGCGAGAGAGAGAGAGAGACAGCGCGAGAGAGAGAGACAGCACGAGAGAGAGAGACAGCGCGAGAGAGAGAGAGACAGCGCGAGAGAGAGAGACAGCGAGAGAGAGAGACAGCGAGAGACAGCTAGAGACACAGCGAGAGACACAGCGAGAGAGAGAGACAGCGAGAGACAGCGAGAGAGAGACAGCGAGAGAGAGACAGCGAGAGAGAGAGACAGCGAGAGAGACAGCGAGAGAGAGAGACAGAGACATAGAGAGAGAGAGACATAGAGAGAGAGAGACATAGAGAGAGACAGAGACATACAGAGAGACATACAGAGAGACATACAGAGAGACACAGCGAGAGAGAGACAGCGAGAGAGAGAGAGACAGCGAGAGAGAGAGAGAGACAGAGAGAGAGAGAGACAGCGAGAGAGACACAGACAGAGACACAGACAGAGAGAGAGCGCAAGAGACAGAGACATCGAGAGCGCGAGAGAGACAGCGAGAGAGAGACAGCAAGAGAGAGAGACAGCGAGAGAGAGAGAGACAGCGAGAGAGAGAGAGACAGCGAGAGAGAGA
>CM055120.1:218657837-218659419 GCA_029206835.1 Rana muscosa | reverse complement strand
GAGACAGCGAGAGAGAGAGAGACAGCGAGAGAGAGAGAGACAGCGAGAGAGACAGCGAGAGAGACAGCGAGAGAGAGAGCGAGAGAGACAGCGAGAGAGAGAGCGAGAGAGAGAGAGACAGCGAGAGAGAGAGAGACAGCGAGAGAGAGAGAGACAGCGAGAGAGAGAGAGACAGCGAGAGAGAGACAGCGAGAGAGAGACACCGCGCGCGAGAGAGAGACACCGCGCGCGAGAGAGAGGACACCGCGCGCGAGAGAGAGACACCGCGCGCGAGAGAGAGACACCGCGCGCTGGAGAGAGAGACACCGCGCGCGAGAGAGAGACACCGCGCGCGAGAGAGAGACACCGCGCGAGAGAGAGAGACAGCGCGAGAGAGAGAGACAGCGCGAGAGAGAGACAGCGCGGAGAGAGAGAGACAGCGCGAGAGAGACAGCGCGAGAGAGAGCGCGCGAGAGAGACAGGCAGAGAGAGAGAGAGACAGAGAGAGAGAGAGACAGAGAGAGAGAGAGACAGAGACAGACAGAGAGAGAGACAGACAGAGAGAGAGACAGACAGAGAGAGAGACAGCGAGAGAGAGACAGCGAGAGAGACAGCGAGAAAGAGAGAGACAGCGAGAGAGACAGCGAGAAAGAGAGACAGACAGCGAGAGAGAGAGACAGCAGCGAGAGAGAGAGACAGACAGCGAGAGAGAGAGACAGACAGCGAGAGAGAGAGACAGACAGCGAGAGAGAGAGACAGACAGCGAGAGAGAGAGACAGACAGCGAGAGAGAGAGACAGACAGCGAGAGAGAGACAGACAGAGACAGACAGACAGACAGACAGTCAGAGAGAGAGAGACAGACAGCGAGAGAGAGACAGCGAGCGAGAGAGAGAGAGACAGCGAGAGAGAGAGAGACAGCGAGAGAGAGAGAGACAGCGAGAGAGAGACAGCGAGAGAGAGAGACAGCGAGAGAGAGAGACAGCGAGAGAGAGACAGAGACCGCGAGAGAGAGACAGAGACCGCGAGAGAGAGACAGAGACAGCGAGAGTGAGACAGAGACAGCGAGAGAGAGACAGAGACAGCGAGAGAGAGACAGAGACAGCGAGAGAGAGACAGAGACAGCGAGGAGAGAGACAGAGACAGCGAGAGAGAGACAGAGACAGCGAGAGAGACAACGAGAGAGACAGCGAGAGAGGACAACGAGAGAGACAGCGAGAGAGAGACAGCGACAGCGAGAGAGAGACAGCGAGAGAGAGACAGAGACAGCGAGAGAGACAGAGACAGCGAGAGAGAGACAGAGACAGCGAGAGAGAGACAGAGACAGCGATGAGAGAGACAGAGACAGCGAGACAGAGACAGAGACAGCGAGAGAGAGACAGAGACAGCGAGAGAGAGACAGAGACAGCGAGAGAGAGACAGAGACAGCGAGAGAGACAACGAGAGAGACAGCGAGAGAGAGAGACAGCGAGAGAGAGAGACAGCGAGAGAGAGAGACAGCGAGAGAGACAGAGACAGCGAGAGAGACAGAGACAGCGAGAGAGACAGAGACAGCGAGAGAGACAGAGACAGCGAGAGAGACAGAGACAGCGAGAGAGACAGAGA
>CM055120.1:218640337-218647837 GCA_029206835.1 Rana muscosa | reverse complement strand
CAGCGAGAGAGAGACAGAGAGAGCGAGAGAGAGACAGAGAGAGCGAGAGAGAGACAGAGAGAGCGAGAGAGAGACAGAGAGAGCGAGAGAGAGACAGAGAGAGCGAGAGAGAGACAGAGAGAGCGAGAGAGAGACAGAGAGAGCGAGAGAGAGACAGAGAGAGCGAGAGAGAGACAGAGAGAGCGAGAGAGAGACAGAGAGAGCGAGAGAGAGACAGAGAGAGCGAGAGAGAGACAGAGAGAGCGAGAGAGAGACAGAGAGAGCGAGAGAGAGACAGAGACAGCGAGAGAGAGACAGAGACAGCGAGAGAGAGAGACAGAGACAGCGAGAGAGAGAGACAGAGACAGCGAGAGAGAGAGAGAGACAGCGAGAGAGAGAGACAGCGAGAGAGAGAGACAGCGAGAGAGAGACAGTGAGAGAGAGACAGACAGCGAGAGAGACAGCGAGAGAGAGAGAGACAGCGAGAGAGAGAGAGACAGCGAGAGAGAGAGACAGCGAGAGAGAGAGAGAGACAGAGAGAGACAGCGAGAGAGACAGTGACAGCGAGAGAGACAGTGACAGCGAGAGAGACAGTGACAGCGATGAGAGAGAGACAGCGAGAGAGAGAGACAGAGAGAGAGACAGCGAGAGAGAGACAGAGAGAGAGAGACAGCGAGAGAGAGAGACAGCGAGAGAGAGAGACAGCGAGAGAGAGACAGAGAGAGACAGCGAGAGAGAGAGAGACAGCGAGAGAGAGAGACAGCGAGAGAGACAGCGAGAGAGACAGCGAGAGAGAGAGAGAGAGAGAGAGAGAGAGAGACAGCGAGAGAGAGAGAGACAGCGAGAGAGAGAGAGACAGCGAGAGAGAGACACCGCGCAGCGAGAGAGAGACACCGCGCGCGAGAGAGAGACACCAGCGCGCGAGAGAGAGACACCGCGCGCGAGAGAGAGACACCGCGCGCGAGAGAGAGACACCGCGCGCGAGGAAGAGACACCGGCGCGCGAGAGAGGAGACACCGCGCGAGAGAGAGAGACACCGCGCGGAGAGAGAGAGACCGCGCGAGAGAGAGAGACCGCGCGAGAGAGAGAGACCGCGCGAGAGAGAGAGACCGCGCGAGAGAGAGAGACAGCGCGAGAGAGAGAGACAGCGCGAGAGAGAGAGACAGCGCGAGAGAGAGAGACAGCGCGAGAGAGAGAGACAGCGCGAGAGAGACAGCGCGAGAGAGAGCGCGCGAGAGAGAGACAGGCAGAGAGAGAGAGAGACAGAGAGAGAGAGAGACAGAGAGAGAGAGAGACAGAGACAGACAGAGAGAGAGACAGACAGAGAGAGAGACAGACAGAGAGAGAGACAGCGAGAGAGAGACAGCGAGAGAGACAGCGAGAAAGAGAGAGACAGCGAGAGAGACAGCGAGAAAGAGAGAGACAGACAGCGAGAGAGAGACAGACAGCGAGAGAGAGAGAAGACAGCGAGAGAGAGAGAAGACAGCGAGAGAGAGAGACAGACAGCGAGAGAGAGAGACAGACAGCGAGAGAGAGAGACAGACAGCGAGAGAGAGAGACAGACAGCGAGAGAGAGACAGACAGAGACAGACAGACAGACAGACAGTCAGAGAGAGAGAGACAGACAGCGAGAGAGAGACAGACAGCGAGAGAGAGAGAGACAGCGAGAGAGAGAGAGACAGCGAGAGAGAGAGAGACAGCGAGAGAGAGAGAGACAGCGAGAGAGAGAGAGACAGCGAGAGAGAGAGACAGCGAGAGAGAGAGACAGCGAGAGAGAGACAGAGACCGCGAGAGAGAGACAGAGACCGCGAGAGAGAGACAGAGACAGCGAGAGTGAGACAGAGACAGCGATGAGAGAGACAGCGAGAGAGAGACAGAGACAGCGAGAGAGAGACAGAGACAGCGAGAGAGAGACAGAGACAGCGAGAGAGAGACAGAGACAGCGAGAGAGACAACGAGAGAGACAGCGAGAGAGACAACGAGAGAGACAGCGAGAGAGAGACAGCGACAGCGAGAGAGAGAGACAGCGAGAGAGAGACAGAGACAGCGAGAGAGAGACAGAGACAGCGAGAGAGAGACAGAGACAGCGAAGAGAGAGACAGAGACAGCGAGACAGAGACAGAGACAGCGAGAGAGAGACAGAGACAGCGAGAGAGAGACAGAGACAGCGAGAGAGAGACAGAGACAGCGAGAGAGACAACGAGAGAGACAGCGAGAGAGAGAGACAGCGAGAGAGAGAGACAGCGAGAGAGAGAGACAGCGAGAGAGACAGAGACAGCGAGAGAGACAGAGACAGCGAGAGAGACAGAGACAGCGAGAGAGACAGAGACAGCGAGAGAGACAGAGACAGCGAGAGAGACAGAGACAGCGAGAGAGACAGAGACAGCGAAAGAGACAGCGAGAGAGACAGCGAGAGACAGAGAGAGACAGCGAGAGAGACAACGAGAGAGACAGCGAGAGAGAGAGACAGCGAGAGAGAGAGAGACAGCGAGAGAGAGAGAGACAGCGAGAGAGACAGAGACAGCGAGAGAGACAGCGAGAGAGACAGCGAGAGAGACAGCGAGAGAGACAGCGAGAGAGACAGCGAGAGAGAGAGACAGCGAGAGAGACAGCGAGAGAGAGAGAGAGACAGCGAGAGAGGAGAGAGAGAGACAGCGAGAGAGAGAGAGAGACAGCGAGAGAGAGAGAGACAGCGAGAGAGGGAGAGACAGCGAGAGAGGGGAGAGACAGCGAGAGAGGGAGAGACAGCGAGAGAGAGAGAGACAGCGAGAGAGAGAGACAGCGAGAGAGAGAGAGACAGCGAGAGAGAGAGAGACAGCGAGAGAGAGAGACAGCGAGAGAGAGAGGCAGCGAGAGAGAGAGAGAGACAGCGAGAGAGAGAGAGACAGCGAGAGAGAGAGAGAGAGAGAGACAGCGACAGCGAGAGAGAGAGAGAGAGACAGCGACAGCGAGAGAGAGAGACAGCGAGAGAGAGAGACAGCGAGACAGCGAGAGAGAGAGAGAGACAGCGAGAGAGAGAGACAGACAGCGAGAGAGACAGACAGCGAGAGAGACAGAGACAGCGAGAGAGACAGAGACAGCGAGAGAGAGAGACAGCGAGAGAGACAGAGACAGCGAGAGAGACAGAGACAGCGAGAGAGACAGAGACAGCGAGAGAGACAGAGACAGCGAGAGAGACAGAGACAGCGAGAGAGACAGAGGCAGCGAGAGAGAGAGAGACAGAGACAGCGAGAGAAACAGAGACAGGGAGAGCGACAGAGACAGGGAGAGAGAGAGACAGCGAGAGAGACAGAGACAGCGAGAGAGACAGAGACAGCGAGAGAGAGAGACAGCGAGAGAGAGAGACAGCGAGAGAGAGAGACAGCGAGAGAGAGAGACAGCGAGAGAGAGAGACAGCGAGAGAGAGAGACAGCGAGAGAGACAGCGAGAGAGAGAGCGAGAGAGAGAGCGAGAGAGAGAGCGAGAGAGAGAGACAGAGAGAGAGCGAGAGAGAGACAGCGAGAGAGACAGACAGCGAGAGAGACAGAGACAGCGAGAGAGACAGAGACAGCGAGAGAGACAGAGACAGCGAGAGAGAGAGACAGCGAGAGAGAGACAGCGAGAGAGAGAGAGACAGCGAGAGAGAGGCAGCGAGAGAGAGAGACAGCGAGAGAGAGAGACAGCGAGAGAGAGAGACAGCGAGAGAGAGAGACAGCGAGAGAGAGAGAGACAGCGAGAGAGAGACAGCGAGAGAGAGAGACAGCGAGAGAGAGAGAGACAGCGAGAGAGAGAGGACAGCGAGAGAGAGAGAGACAGCGAGAGAGAGAGACAGCGAGAGAGAGAGAGACAGCGAGAGAGAGAGACAGCGAGAGAGAGAGAGACAGCGAGAGAGAGAGAGACAGCGAGAGAGAGAGAGAGACAGCGAGAGAGAGAGACAGCGAGAGAGAGAGAGAGACAGCGAGAGAGAGAGAGACAGCGAGAGAGAGAGACAGCGAGAGAGAGAGACAGCGAGAGAGAGAGAGACAGCGAGAGAGAGGAGACAGCGAGAGAGAGAGACAGCGAGAGAGAGAGAGACAGCGAGAGAGAGAGAGACAGCGAGAGAGACAGAGACAGCAAGAGAGACAGAGACAGAAAGAGAGACAGAGACAGAAAGAGAGACAGAGACAGAAAGAGAGACAGAGACAGAAAGAGAGACAGAGACAGAAAGAGAGACAGAGACAGAAAGAGAGACAGAGACACACAGAGACAGCGAGAGACAGCGAGAGAGAGAGAGACAGCGAGAGAGAGAGAGACAGCGAGAGAGAGAGACAGCGAGAGAGAGAGACAGCGAGAGAGAGACAGCGAGAGAGAGAGCGAGAGAGAGCGAGAGAGAGACAGCGAGAGAGCGAGAGAGAGAGACACACAGCGAGAGAGAGACAGCGAGAGAGACATCGAGAGAGACAGAGACAGCGAGAGAGAGAGACAGCGAGAGAGAGACAGCGAGAGAGAGACAGCGAGAGAGAGAGACAGCGAGAGAGAGAAAGACAGCGAGAGAGTGACAGCGAGAAAGAGAGAGAGACAGCAAGAGAGAGAGACAGCGAGAGAGAGAGAGAGGACACAGCGAGAGAGAGAGAGAGAGACAGCGAGAGAGAGAGAGAGACAGCGAGAGAGAGAGAGAGGACAGCGAGAGAGAGAGAGAGACAGCGAGAGAGAGAGAGACAGCGAGAGAGAGACAGCGACAGCGAGAGAGAGAGAGAGACAGAGAGAGAGAGTCAGCGAGAGAGAGAGAGAGAGAGACGGCGAGAGAGAGACAGCGAGAGAGAGACAGAGAGAGAGAGACAGCGAGAGAGAGACAGAGAGAGAGAGACAGCGAGAGAGAGACAGCGAGAGAGAGACAGCGAGAGAGAGACAGAGAGAGAGAGAGACAGCGAGAGAGAGAGAGAGACAGCGAGAGAGAGAGACAGCGAGAGAGAGAGACAGCGAGAGAGAGAGACAGCGAGAGAGAGAGAGAGACAGCGAGAGAGAGAGAGACAGCGAGAGAGAGAGAGAGCGAGAGAGAGAGACAGCGAGAGAGACAGCGAGAGAGACAGCGAGAGAGAGAGAGACACACAGAGAGACAGAGAGATTGACACAGAGAGAGCGAGAGAGAGACAGAGCGAGAGAGACAGAGAGCGAGAGACAGCGAGAGCGAGAGACAGCGAGAGCGAGAGACAGCGAGAGAGAGAGACAGCGAGAGAGCGAGAGAGCGAGAGACAGCGAGAGACAGCAAGAGAGACAGCGAGAGACAGAGACAGCGGAGAGAGACAGAGACAGCGAGAGAGACAGAGACAGCGAGAGAGACAGAGACAGCGAGAGACAGCGAGAAGAGACAGAGACAGCGAGAGAGACAGAGACAGCGAGAGAGACAGAGACAGCGAGAGAGACAGCGAGAGAGACAGCGAGGAGAGACAGAGACAGCGAGAGAGACAGAGACAGCGAGAGAGACAGAGACAGCGAGAGAGACAGACAGCGAGAGAGACAGAGACAGCGAGAGAGACAGAGACAGCGAGAGAGACAGAGACAGCGAGAGAGACAGAGACAGCGAGAGAGACAGAGACAGCGAGAGAGACAGCGAGAGAGACAGAGAGAGAGAGAGAGAGAGACATCGAGAGAGACAGCGAGAGAGAGAGACAGCGAGAGAGAGAGAGACAGCGAGAGAGAGAGACAGCGAGAGAGAGAGAGACAGCGAGGAGAGAGAGAGACGACGAGAGAGAGAGACAGCGAGAGAGAGAGAGACAGCGAGAGAGAGAGAGATGGCGAGAGAGAGAGACAGCGAGAGAGAGAGACAGCGAGAGAGAGAGGACAGCGAGAGAGAGAGAGACAGCGAGACAGAGAGAGCGAGAGAGAGAGACAGCGAGAGAGAGAGAGACAGCGAGAGAGAGAGAGACAGCGAGAGAGAGAGAGAGACAGCGAGAGAGAGAGAGACGGCGAGAGAGAGAGACAGCGAGAGAGAGAGACAGCGAGAGAGAGAGAGAGAGACAGCGAGACAGCGAGAGAGAGAGAGAGACAGCGAGACAGAGAGAGCGAGAGAGAGAGACAGCGAGAGAGAGAGAGACAGCGAGAGAGAGAGAGACAGCGAGAGAGAGAGAGAGCGGCGAGAGAGAGAGACAGCGAGAGAGAGAGACAGCGAGAGAGAGAGACAGCGAGAGAGACAGCGAGAGAGAGAGAGACAGCGAGAGGCAGCGAGAGAGAGAGAGACAGCGAGAGAGAGAGACAGCGAGAGACAGCGAGAGAGAGAGAGAGACAGCGAGAGAGAGAGAGAGACAGCGAGAGAGACAGCGAGAGAGAGAGACAGCGAGAGAGAGAGAGACAGCGAGAGAGAGAGAGACAGCGAGAGAGAGACAGCGAGAGAGAGAGAGACAGCGAGAGAGAGAGACAGCGAGAGAGAGAGACAGCGAGAGAGAGAGACAGCGAGAGAGAGAGACAGACAGCGAGAGAGAGAGACAGACAGCGAGAGAGAGAGACAGCGAGAGACAGCGAGAGAGAGAGAGACAGACAGCGAGAGAGAGAGACAGGACAGCGAGAGAGACAGCGAGACAGCGAGAGAGAGAGACAGCGAGAGAGAGAGACAGACAGCGAGAGAGAGAGACAGACAGCGAGAGAGAGAGACAGACAGCGAGAGAGAGAGACAGACAGCGAGAGAGAGAGACAGACAGCGAGAGAGAGAGACAGACAGCGAGAGAGAGAGACAGACAGCGAGAGAGAGAGAGACAGCGAGAGAGAGAGAGACAGCGAGACAGCGAGAGAGACAGCGAGAGAGAGACAGCGAGCGAGAGAGAGACAGCGAGAGAGAGAGAGAGAGCGAGAGAGAGAGCGCGAGAGAGAGAGAGACAGCGAGAGAGAGAGAGCGAGAGAGACAGAGACAGCGAGGAGAGAGACAGCGAGAGAGAGAGACAGCGAGAGAGAGAGACAGCGAGAGAGAGCGACAGCGAGCGAGAGCGACAGCGAGAGAGAGAGACAGCGAGAGAGAGAGACAGCGAGAGAGAGAGACAGAGAGAGAGAGAGACAGCGAGAGAGAGAGACAGCGAGAGAGAGAGACAGCGAGAGGAGAGAGACAACGAGAGAGAGAGACAGCGAGAGAGAGAGACAGCGAGAGAGAGAGAGACAGCGAGGAGAGAGAGAGACAGCGAGAGAGAGAGAGAGACAGCGAGCGAGAGAGAGACAGCGAGCGAGAGAGAGACAGCGAGAGAGAGAGACAGCGAGAGAGAGAGACAGCGAGAGAGAGAGACAGCTGAGCGAGAGACAGCGAGCGAGAGAGAGACAGCGAGCGAGAGAGAGACAGCGAGAGAGAGAGACAGCGAGCGAGAGAGAGAGACAGCGAGGAGAGAGAGACAGCGAGAGAGAGAGAGACAGCGAGAGAGAGAGAGGACAGCGAGAGAGACAGCGAGAGAGAGAGAGACAGCGAGAGAGACAGCGAGAGAGACAGCGAGAGAGAGAGACAGCGCGAGAGAGAGACAGCGAGAGAGAGACAGCGCGAGAGAGAGACAGCGAGAGAGAGAGAGAGACAGCGAGAGAGAGAGAGAG